>CM047911.1:0-16935 GCA_016584745.2 Phylloscopus trochilus trochilus | reverse complement strand
AGATTGGTTTTGGTTTGGGTGTGTGGATTGTATTTTTGTTTGTTTTTTGTTGGTAGGGAGATTGGCTTAGGTTTGGTGGGTGAGTTGAATGGAAAAATTTATTCGGATGGGTGAAGAAAATGTAGTATTTGGTTGGTTGTGTGAGTGAGAATGAAATGTCAAGATAAAAAAGAGTGTTGATGTTGGGTGTTTAGCTGTAAGTTAGGAGAGTTAGATGAGCTGGTTTGTGAGGAGATTGGGGGGAAAAGATGTGTTGGATAGTTTCTGTAGTTAAAATTTCAATAACGACAGTTTTTCAGGCTGTAGATTTCGGAGAAAAGCCGAGCAGAAATTATGATAAAATTTGTTTTATTTATGGGTCTATGCTTTGTTTTGGGAGGCCTGGCGGTTGCATCTAATCCTTCTCCTTATTATGGGGTGCTGGGGTTGGTTGTGGCGTCTATTGCTGGGTGTGGTTGATTGGTGAGTTTGGGGGTGTCTTTTGTATCGTTGGTGTTAGTAATGGTTTATTTAGGGGGGATGTTGGTGGTGTTTGTATATTCAGTGTCATTAGCGGCTGATCCGCATCCGGAGGGATGGGCTGATTGAGGGGTTGTAGGTTATGGTCTTGGGATGGGTTTAGTTGTTATGGTAGGGGCTGTTATGGGAGGGGCGTTTGAAGTTGTAGTAGAAGGTGGGACTGTGGATAATGTGGGGTTTTCATTTGTTCGGTTAGATTTTGCTGGGGTTGCGGTGTTGTATTCATGGGGTGTGGGGTTGTTTTTAATTGGCGGGTGGGGGCTATTATTGACTTTGTTTGTGGTGTTAGAGCTTGTGCGGGGGTTGTCTCGTGGAGCGATTCGGGCTGTGTAGGGTGTGTGGTGTGTGGTCAGGGGGTAGTTTAGTGAAAATGCCAGCTTTGGGAGTTGGTGATGAAGGTTTGATTCCTTTCCCCTTGAAGATGTATTTGGTAGGCGGTTTTAGCTTTATGATGTTAAAGTTTAGTGAATGATAAAGTTGATCGCGTTGAATGTGAAGAATGTAGGAAGTTTATTAATTGTGCGAATGGAAAAAAAAATCAAGATAAAAAATGAACAGCAAAAATGGATGTTTAGCTCTAAGTCTCAGGAAAGTGTGAATGATAAAAGTATGTCCGGTGACCATTGCATTATCTAGTGCCTGTAGAGGTAAACAGCGCGGGAGCCATGAATGGGACCAAAGTGCATCAGCGCCAGGGTATGCGTAGGACTTATACTCCAACCATTACACTTAGGAAGTGGCTGGGGGGCTATATGTGCGGTAGTCATGTGATGGACATGTCAAGAGGAAGATAACTCCTGCTACGCACTGGAAGGGCATATTGAAAGGACCCCAAAAAGAGCAAAGTGTAGGAGGTCGGCATGCCGGAGTAACGAGGGTAGAGGGGAGTCTTCACGACCAACCACTAGTATCAGTGAAGAGCAGTAGGTAAAGGGGTAAGAGGGAGATGGACCTGAAGTTACCACGGGAGGCGCAAAAGAGCAAGTAGGGCCTCGAGGGTAAGAGGGAAAGTATGACCCTGACGCCAATAACTAGGGTATAACTGACATTGAGTAGCTCGGTTCTCGTGAGAAGAGCGATTAATAGATAACCAGGTTCTCTGGCTTGGGAGTTCTTGAAAGTCTTTGGAAGAGGTAGTGTTTTGGAGGTGGGCGAAATGTATGTCTAGGAGCATTCAAAGGTGTACTGGGACATTAGTCGTATCCCTGGGTAGGTTTAGAGTACTAAGGACAAGTTTCGATCTCGTGTGACGCTTGACGTATGGCCTTTGGGTAGAATCGCCTGGGTGAGGGGTGCCTGAAACGAAGATGTGATTGGTGACGCAACAAACCGTTCAATAAGTTCATGGGCGTCGGAAACTGGGGTGCGGGGGCGTATGGACTTGGTCAGTATTTGGAAGATCCTACATGGACTAGAATGCGTATGGGGTATATAGTGCAATGCAAAGTTATACATACCTTAGAAAGCACTGGAAGAGTGCTTGGGGGGGGAGGGGGGGGGTCCCTTGTGGAGTAACTCTAAGAAGGGGCGTAGTCTTCAATCTTTGGCTTACAAGACCAATGTTTTTATAAACTATTAGAGTTAGAGTTTGAGTATTTTATTTTCTAGGATGGATACAAGAGGGAAGAGAACTAGAATGATGGTGAAGTATGTGAAGGAAGCTAGTTGACCAATAATAATAAATGGGTGTTCAACTGGCTGGCTTCCTACTCAGGTTAGGATGAGGAGGTTGGCTACTAAAGTTCAGAATAGAATTTGTGATAGGGGGCGGAAAGTTATTGAGCGAAGTTTGGATGTGTGGAGAAGAGGAAGGAGGAAGAGGACTAATACGGAAGCAGCCAGGGCTAGTACGCCTCCCAGTTTGTTAGGGATTGATCGTAAGATGGCGTAAGCAAATAAGAAGTATCATTCAGGTTTGATATGTGGGGGTGTGGCTAGAGGGTTGGCTGGTGTGAAGTTTTCTGGGTCTCCTAGTAGGTTGGGTGAGAATAGGGCTAGGGAAGCAAGGAGGATTAGTATGAGTGCGAAGCCTAGGATGTCTTTTGTGGAGTAGTAGGGGTGGAATGGGATTTTGTCGCAGTCTGATGGAATTCCTAGTGGGTTGTTTGATCCTGTTTCGTGTAGTAGGGTTAAGTGGACTAGGGTAAGTCCTGCGATGACGAATGGGAGAAGGAAGTGAAGGGCAAAGAAGCGAGTTAGGGTAGGGTTGTCTACTGAGAATCCACCCCACGCTCATTCTACTAGTGTTTGACCAATGTATGGGATTGCTGAGAACAGGTTTGTAATTACTGTAGCCCCTCAGAATGATATTTGCCCTCAAGGTAGGACGTATCCGACAAAGGCAGTGGCTATAAGTGTTAGTAGGAGAATGACTCCAATGTTCCAGGTTTCTTTGTTTAGGTATGATCCGTAGTAGAACCCTCGGCCGATGTGGAAGTAGATGCAAATAAAGAAAAAGGAGGCTCCATTTGCGTGGAGGTTGCGGATTAGTCAGCCGAATTGGACGTCTCGGCATATATGGGCGACAGAAGTGAATGCTAGGGATGTATCTGCTGTGTAGTGTGTGGCTAGTAGTAGTCCTGTGACAATTTGTGTGATTAAGCAGATGCCTAGGAGGGATCCGAAATTTCATCAAGTTGAGATGTTTGATGGTGTTGGGAGGTCGATTAGTGAGTCGTTGATGATTTTTAGTAGGGGGTGATTTTTGCGTAGATTGAGTGCCATTAGTTTCTGTAGGTAGATAGTAGTAGGATGAGTGAAGATAAGGCGAATGAGCTTAAGTAGGCTTTGATTAGAGCGGGGTGGAAGGTGGTAGCAGTTTTGGCTGCTTTTAGTTGGAGGTGGGCGAGTCCTTCTGGTCCTAGTAGTTTGAATCAAGAAAGGTCTACAAGGTGGGAAGCTACATTTTGGCCCCCGGCCAGGAGAGTTTTTGTGTTAAGTCGGTGTATTAGTGGGTTGAAGTAGCCTAGGGAAATAGAGAAGTTGCGGTATGGGTTTTGTTTGGCTAGGATGAGAGTTTGAGTTAGTTTTGATATTTCTAGGGCGAGGGCAATTCCTAAGGCTGTGACCACTAGGGCCGTGATTTTGATGGATAGTGGTATGGTTATGGGTGGTGTTTTTGTGGGTGGGATGTATGAGGTGATTAGGAGTCCTGCTATGATGCTTCCTAGCGCAAGTCGGGTAATTGGGGATGTTACTGCTGGGTTGTTTTCATTTATTGGGGTGAGGGGTGGGATTCGTACGAAGCCGGCTTGTACGAGTATAGTTATACGGATAGTGTAGACTGCAGTGAATGATGTGGCTAGTAGTGTTAGGAGGAGAGCTCATGTGTTTAGGTAAGAGGTGTTTAGGCTTTCAATGATTTGGTCTTTTGAGTAGAAGCCTGCTAGGAATGGGGTTCCTATTAGGGCTAGGTTGCCGATGGTGAGACAAGAAGTGGTTGTTGGGAGTATTTTTTGGAGTCCTCCTATTTTTCGGATGTCTTGTTCTCCGTTGAGGCTGTGAATGATAGAACCTGAGCATAGGAATAGTATTGCTTTAAAGAATGCGTGTGTTGAGATGTGTAGGAAAGCTAGTTGTGGGAGGTTTAATCCGATAGTAACTATTATTAGGCCTAGTTGACTTGAAGTGGAGAAGGCGATAATTTTTTTGATGTCGTTCTGGGTGAGGGCGCATGTGGCTGCGAATAGTGTGGACAGAGCTCCAAGGCATAGGCAGATGGTAAGGGCATTTTGGTTGTTGTCGAATAGGGGGTGGGTTCGGATAAGAAGGAAGATTCCGGCAACTACTATTGTGCTGGAGTGTAGTAGGGCAGATACGGGGGTTGGGCCTTCTATGGCGGCGGGAAGTCATGGGTGTAGGCCGAATTGAGCGGATTTTCCTGTTGCGGCTAAGATTAGGCCTAGGAGGGGAAGTGTGGGGGTTTGAGATGGGGATGGCAGTTGTTGGATTTCTCAGGTGTTTATTGTGTAAGCTAATCATGCTATGCATAGGATGAGGCCAACGTCTCCAACTCGGTTGTACAATACGGCTTGGAGGGCAGCGGTGTTGGCTTCTGCTCGGCCGTGCCATCAGCTGATTAGGAGGAAGGATATAATGCCTACTCCTTCTCATCCAATGAATAGAACAAATAGGTTGTTGGCTACAATTAGGATGAGTATTGCTATGAGGAATAGCAGAAGGTAAGTGAAGAATTTTGTGATATAGGGGTCTGAGGCTATGTATCAGGTTGCGAATTGTAGGATAGATCATGACACGAATAGGGCGATTGGGAAGAAAGTAAGAGAATAGAAGTCTAGTTTTAGGCTGAGTGGGATTTTGAAGTTTATGATGAATTTTCATTCTGATAGGAGAACTAAGCTTTCTGTTCCTGAGTAGATGTGGATTGTTATTGGGATCAGGCTGATTAAGAAAGAAGTTTTTACTGTACTTGTGATGATGGTTGGGGTGTTTTTGAGATTGTTTGATAGTATGGGGAAGATAAGTGGGGTAGAGAGGGTTGCTAGTGTTAGTAGTATGAAGGTGGTTAGGATAAATGGGGAGTCCATTACTTTCACTTGGATTTGCACCAAGATGAGTGGCGCCTAAGACCATTGGATTACTGTTATCCTTTGAAAGTAAGGGGACTGAGGGTTTATACTCAGATGCGAGAATTAGCAGTTCTTGTTGGTTTAACCTCCCCTCGGCAGGCAAGAAGATTTTAACTTCTATTTTTAGGATCACAGTCTAATGTTTGAATTGAAACTATGCTTGCATATGGGGATTCCTGAAATTAGTTGGGGTTTGAGGATGAGAAGGCCTATGGGAATTATGTGGAGGGCTATGAGAAGGTGTTCTCGTGTCGAGGAGTTTTGGATTGATGTGATGTGAGATGGAATGGCTCCTCGTTGTGTTATTATTAGTATGTATAGGGTGTATGAGGCGGTTAGTAGGATTGCTGTTCCAGTTAGGATAATTGTAAATGAGGATCAGTTGAATAGGGCGATTATGATGGTTAGTTCGGCTATTAGGTTGATTGTTGGGGGTAGGGCTATGTTTGTTAAGTTTGCTAAGAGTCATCAAATGGCTATAAGGGGGAGGAGCGGTTGGAGTCCTCGCGTGAGTAGGAGAATTCGGCTGTGGGTTCGTTCGTAGTTAGTGTTGGCTAGGCAGAATAGTATTGAGGATGTTAGTCCGTGTGCAATTATTAGGATTATTGCTCCAGAAAATGCTCATTGGGTTTGGATTATGGTTGCAGCAACTACTAGGCCTATGTGGCTGACAGAGGAGTAAGCGATTAATGATTTTAGGTCAATTTGCCGTAGGCAAATAGCACTAGTTATTAGTGCGCCTCATAGTGCTAAGGTAATGAATGGGTAGTGAAGGTTGTTTAGTGAGGGGTTCACTAGGATGGTGATTCGTATGATGCCATAACCTCCTAGTTTTAGCAGGAGGGCGGCTAGAAGCATGGAGCCGGCAATTGGGGCTTCTACGTGGGCTTTAGGCAGTCATAGGTGTAGGCCATATAGGGGGGCTTTGACTATGAAAGCAATGAGGAGGGCGAGGCTTGATATGAGGCTTGTTCAGGAGTGAGTTATTGTTGGGTGGTGGAGTTTAAGTATGGGGAGATATAGGGTGCCGATTTGGTTGTGTAGGTAGATAATTGTAATTAATAGTGGGAGGGAGCTAGCGAGTGTATAAAATAGTAGGTAGATCCCTGCGTTTAGTCGTTCTGGTTGGCTGCCTCATCGGGTGATAAGGATGAGAGTTGGGATTAGGGTGGCTTCGAATGCGATATAGAAGAGCATTAAGTCTGAGGATGAAAAGGCTAGAAGGATAAAGGGTTGGGCTAAAATTATTGTTGTAATGAAAATTCGTTTTCGTGATGTGGGTTCTTGTTCTAGGTGGTTTTGGCTTGCTATGATTATGAGGGGGAGAAGTCAGCAGGAGAGTACTAGTAGAGGGGAAGAGATTTGGTCTACGGATGTTCAGGTGGTTAGGGTTTTGCTTGGGTAGTAGGTTGGAACAAGTCATTGTAGGCTGATGGTGGCGATTAGTAGGCTGTATGCTGTGGTATTAGTTCATAAGTGCTTGCGCGGGGATAGGAGTGTCAGGGGAAGTAGTATGATAGTTGGTAGTATGATTTTTAGCATCGTAGAAGGTTGAAGTTGTGTAGGTGGTCGGAACCGTGGGTGCGGGTGGAGGCTACTAGGAGGGCTAGTCCGGTTCCTGCTTCGCATGCAGAGAAAGTCAGTATGAAAATTGGCAAGATAGCTGAGGCTGATGATTGTGTTTGAATGGGTCATATTGATAGGGCTACGTATATTGATAGCATTATGCTTTCTAGGCATAATAAGGCTGAGATTAGGTGGGTTCGGTGGAATGCTAGTCCTAGGGCGCTTAGGGTGAAGGCAGAATAGAAGCTTAGATGGAGTAGGGTCATAAAGAAAGTTATAGGGTTATTACTATAATTTGTTGAGCCGAAATCAACTGTCTTAATTAGACTAACTTTCTGTTATTCTGCTCACTCTAGTCCTCCTTGGGCTCACTCGTAGATTAATCCTAGGGTGAGGAGGAGAATTAGAACGGTGGCTCAGATTAGTGTAATGGTGGGGTTTTGTAGTTGAGTAGCTCATGGGAGTGGTAGTAGGAGAGCGATTTCTAGGTCGAATAGGAGGAACATAATTGCTACTAGGAAGAATCGGATAGAAAATGGTAGTCGAGCAGATCCTAGGGGGTCAAAACCACATTCATATGGGGATAGTTTTTCTGGGTCCGGATTTATTTGGGCTAGTCAGAAGTTTAGTAGGGTTAGGGCGATGCTTAGCGCTAGTGACATAGAAATTATGAAGATGATTATGTTCATTACTCTTCTCTGGGTTTGAACCAGATTCTAAGGATTGGAAGTCGATTGTATTGAGTATACTAGAAGAGTAGGATCCTCATCAGTAGATAGATACATAGAGGAATAGTCAAACGACGTCTACGAAGTGTCAGTATCAAGCTGCTGCTTCGAAGCCAAAGTGGTGACCTGACGTAAAGTGGTATTTGATTAATCGCAGAAGGCAAACTAAGAGGAAGGTGGAGCCAATGATAACGTGCAGGCCGTGGAATCCGGTAGCGACGAAGAATGTAGAGCCGTACACTCCGTCTGCGATGGAGAATGGAGCTTCGTAGTATTCTATGGCTTGTAGGGCAGTGAAGTAGAAGCCCAGGAGAACAGTGAGAGTAAGGGCCTGGATTGCTTGTTTTCGGAGACCCTCTGTGATGCTGTGGTGGGCTCATGTGACGGTGACGCCAGAGGCTAGGAGGATGGCAGTATTGAGGAGGGGAACATCTATTGGGTCTAGGGGCTTAATTCCGACGGGAGGTCATTGGCCTCCTAGTTCTAGAGCAGGGGCTAGGCTTGAATGGAAAAAAGCTCAGAAAAAGCCAAAGAAGAAGAAAGCTTCTGAGGCGATAAATAGGACTATTCCATATCGTAGTCCTTTTTGGACGGTTGGAGTGTGATGACCTTGGAACGTGCTTTCTCGTACGATGTCGCGTCATCATTGGAACATGACGAGGGCAGTTGTTAGTAGGCCAATAATTAGGAGGTAGGGAGTGCGAGAGTGGAATCATATTGTTAGGCCTGAGGTGGTTAGGAGGGCGGCGGCGGCTCCTAGGATAGGTCATGGGCTGGGGTCTACTATGTGATATGAGTGTGCTTGGTGTGCCATTGGGGTTAGATATTTTCTTGGAGGTATAGGCTTAATAGTAGGACGAAGACGTAGGCCTGGATTATAGCTACGGCTACTTCTAGTAAAGTTAGAAGGAATAGAACTAGTAGGGTGAGTAGAGAAACTGCTGGTATCGTTGAAAATAGGGTTACTGTGGCTGTGGAGATAAGTTGGATTAGTAGATGGCCTGCTGTGAGGTTAGCTGTTAGGCGGACTCCTAGGGCTAGCGGTCGGATAAGGAGGCTTGTTGTTTCAATTATGATTAGGGCTGGGATTAGGGGGGTTGGGGTTCCTTCTGGCAGTAAGTGGCCTAAAGAGGCGGTGGGCTGGTTACGTAAGCCTGTTAATAGGGTAGCGAGTCATAGGGGGAAGGCTAGGGCCAGGTTTATGGATAGTTGGGTGGTTGGGGTAAAGGTATAGGGTAGTAAGCCTAGGAGGTTAATTAGTAGTAGGAAGATTATTAGTGATGTTAGGATTAGGGCTCATTTGTGGCCTTTTTTGTCTAGGGGGGTTATTAGTTGCTTTGTGGTTAGGTTGATGAATCATAATTGTAGGGTGGAGAGGCGGCTTGTAATTCATCGGTTGCCTGGGGAGGGGATTAGCAGGGCTGGGAATATTGTTGCAATGAGAATTAGTGGAATTCCTAGGAGGGAGGGGCTTGAGAATTGGTCAAAGAAGCTTAGGTTCATGGTCAGGTTCAAGGGGTTGTGCTTAGAGTTGCTGGTGTTTTGCTAGATGGGGGGTTGGTGGTCATGAATGCTAGTAGTTTGGGTTGGATGATGAGGGAGTATGTGAGTCATGTAGTAATCATGATAAAAAATCAAGGGTTTGGATTTAGTTGTGGCATATCATTAAGGAGGAGTTTTCCTCTTTCTTTAGCTTAAAAGGCTAATGCTGTAGCATAGCTTCTTAATGGTTAGGATGATAACAGAGAGGATCAGTTTTCAAAGTTAGCAAGTGGGACGGACTCTACTACAATGGGCATGAAGCTGTGGTTTGCTCCACAGATTTCTGAGCATTGGCCGTAGTAGACTCCGGGTCGGGAAGCCAGGAAGGAAGTTTGGTTTAGGCGTCCGGGGATTGCATCGGTTTTTACGCCTAGGCTGGGTACAGCTCATGAGTGTAAGACGTCATCGGCAGTGACGATAACTCGGACGGTAGAGTGTGTGGGGACGATGACGCGATGGTCAACTTCTAGTAGGCGGAAGTGACCTAGAGGTAAGTCTGCTGTTGGGATTATGTAGGAGTCAAATGTGAGGTCTTTGAAGTCAGTATATTCGTAGGTTCAGTATCATTGGTGGCCGATGGCTTTTAAGGTGAGGTCGGGTTCATTGATTTCGTCTATTATGTAGAGGATTCGTAGGGATGGCAGGGCTAGTGTGATTAGGACGATAGCTGGAAGGATTGTTCAGACAAGTTCGATTGCTTGTGCGTCAACTGTATTTGATGATAGTTTTTCTGTTAGTATTAGAGTTAAGAGGTATAGGACAAGGCTGCAAATAGCCAGGGCGACCATTATGGCGTGGTCGTGAAATTGTATTAGTTCTTCTATGATAGGTGATGAGGCGTCTTGGAAGTTTAGTTGTGAGTGGTTAGCCATGGTTTGGGTAGAGGTGTACAGAGGTTTCATCTGTAATTTAACCTTGACAAGGTTATGTAATGGTTTTACTAACGCCTCCTATGAGAAAGAAGCATAAGTGGTTTATGCAGTTGGCTTGAAACCAACGTATGGGGGTTCAACTCCTTCCTTTCTTGGACTTGGACGAAGGCGGGCTCCTCGAAGGTGTGGAACGGAGGTGGGCAGCCGTGGATTCATTCGATGTTAGTGCTTGTTAGTTCTGGTTGTAGAGCTTTGCGTTTAGATGCGAAGGCTTCTCAGATCATAAACACCAGCATGATCACTGCTGTTATAGAGATTAGTGAGCCTACTGAGGAGATAGTGTTTCATAGGGTGTAAGCGTCTGGGTAGTCTGAGTATCGTCGTGGCATGCCAGCTAGGCCTAGGAAGTGTTGTGGGAAGAAGGTGAGGTTAACGCCCACGAATATTACTCCGAAGTGGGTTTTGGCTCATGTAGAGTGGAGTGTGTAGCCTGTGAATAGGGGGAATCAGTGAGTGAACCCTGCTAAGATTGCAAATACTGCTCCTATTGAAAGGACGTAGTGGAAGTGGGCTACTACGTAGTAGGTGTCGTGCAGTGCGATGTCTAGGGAGGAGTTTGCTAGAACAATGCCTGTTAGGCCTCCGATGGTGAATAGGAAGATAAAGCCTAGGGCTCATAGCATAGGTGGTTCCCATTTGATGATGCCGCCGTGCAGAGTTGCGAGTCAGCTGAACACTTTGATTCCTGTTGGAATAGCGATGATTATAGTTGCAGATGTGAAGTATGCTCGAGTGTCTACGTCTATTCCTACGGTGAACATGTGGTGGGCTCATACGATAAAGCCTAGGAAGCCGATGGATAGTATAGCTCATACTATTCCTATGTAGCCGAATGGTTCTTTTTTGCCTGCGTAGTAGGCTACGACGTGGGAGATGATGCCAAATCCTGGTAGGATTAAGATGTAAACTTCTGGGTGACCGAAGAATCAGAAGAGGTGTTGGTAGAGAACTGGGTCTCCTCCTCCTGCTGGGTCGAAGAAAGTGGTGTTGAGGTTGCGGTCAGTTAGTAGCATAGTGATTCCAGCGGCTAGGACTGGGAGGGATAGAAGTAGTAGTACAGCAGTGATTAATACGGATCATACGAATAGGGGAGTTTGGTATTGTGATAGGGCTGGTGGTTTTATATTGATTGCTGTTGTGATGAAGTTAATAGCGCCTAGGATAGAAGAAATGCCTGCTAGGTGAAGGGAGAAAATAGCCAGGTCTACTGAAGCTCCGGCGTGTGCTAGGTTGCCAGCTAGGGGCGGGTATACTGTTCATCCAGTCCCCACGCCTGCTTCTACTGTTGAGGAAGCTAGTAGTAGGAGGAAAGATGGTGGGAGAAGTCAAAAGCTCATGTTGTTTATCCGGGGGAAGGCTATATCTGGGGCTCCAATTATTAGTGGGACTAGTCAGTTTCCGAATCCTCCGATTATAATGGGTATGACTATGAAGAAGATTATTACGAAAGCATGGGCGGTGACGACAACGTTGTAGACTTGGTCGTCGCCTAGGAGGGCACCGGGTTGGCCTAGCTCTGCTCGGATGAGGAGACTTAGGGCAGTGCCTACTATACCAGCTCATGCGCCGAAAATTAAGTATAGAGTGCCGATGTCTTTGTGGTTGGTTGAGAATAATCACCGATTGATGAATGTCATAGGTAAGATGGCTGAGTGTGTAAGCGTTAGGCTGTAGTCCTTTTTACAGAGGTTCAATTCCTCTTCTTATCGGCTCCGTAGTGAAGTTCATGATGAGTTGCAAGCTCATAGATGCGCATTGATAGTGTGCCGGAGTCTGTTAGGCAGAAGCCTGTTGGTTGGGGCATATAGCTGTTAACTATAGGATTATGGGATCGAAGCCCATCTGTCTAGTGATAGGAAAAGCCCTAGCTTAAATTAAAGTACCTGGTTTGCACTTAGGAGATGCAGGGTAGTGTCCTGCGGGTTTTAGCAGAAGCTAAGAGAGTTTAACTCTTGTTTGAGGCTTTGAAGGCTTCCGGTTTGGGTGAACCTAAGCTTCTTACAATAGAGGGTATATTATAGGAGAGATAGGTAAGAGTATAGTAGATAGGGTGGTTAAAATGGCGACCGAGACGTGGGTTGGTTTGTTAGTGTGTCATAGCTTCATGTGATTTGTGGTGTGGGGGGGCAGTGTGATTGTGGTGCAGTATGCAAGGCGGAGGTAAAAGAATAGGCCTAGTAGGGATAAGAGGGAGATTATGGTTGCTGCTGGGGCTATGCTTTGCTTAGTTAGTTCTTGAATAATTATTCATTTGGGCAGGAAGCCTGTGAGAGGGGGCAGGCCTGCTAGAGAGAGCAGGGTTAAGAATAGTATTGCGTTTAGTGAGGGAGCTTTTGTTCATGTTGTTATGAGAGTTGCTAGTTTTAAAGCTTTGATTGAGTTTAGGGCTAGGAAAGTGGCTGCGGTCATGAGGCTGTAGAGGTAGAAGTTCAGTAGGGTTAGTTTTGGGTCGAAAGAGATAACAATGGTCATTCAGCCTAAGTGGGCGATGGAGGAGAAAGCCAGGATTTTTCGAATTTGGGTTTGGTTAAGTCCTATTCATCCACCTAGGGCGGTAGAAAGGATGGCTATGCAAGTTAGCAGGGTTGGGTTTAGGGAGTGGGAGGTTAAAAAGAATAGTGTGATTGGGGGGAATTTTATGACTGTAGCTAAGAGTAGTCCGGTTGTGAGTGGCGCTCCTTGCAGGACTTCGGGGAATCAAAAGTGGAATGGGACTAGTCCTAGTTTTATTGCAATGGCAGAGGTTAGAATTAGGCAGGAGATGGGGTGGGTTAATTGGGTAATGTCTCATTGTCCAGTATGTCATGCGTTGGTTATGCTGGAGAATAGTAGTAAAGTGGAGGCAGTTGCTTGAACTAGGAAGTATTTAGTTGCGGCTTCAATAGCTCGGGGGTGGTGGGATTTGGAGATTAGTGGAAGGATAGCGAGGGTGTTAATTTCAAGGCCGGCTCAGGCCATGATTCAGTGGTTGCTTGAGATTGTGATGGTTGTTCCTAGTAGGAGGCTGATGGTAAAAATTAGTTTTGCTTGGGGGTTCATTAGCAGGGGAAGGGGTTGAACCATCATTTTCGGGGTATGGGCCCGATAGCTTGTTTAGCTGACCCTACTAGAAAATAATATAAGGGAAGTATGGAGGGTTTTGATCTCTCTAGTGTAGGTTCAATTCCTGCTTTTCTAGAGGTTAGGAAATGAGAGGGCTGGTATACCTCTATGTTCACTTTATCATAGTGACCCTTAGGTGTTCAGGCACATTTCCTTGAGGTTTATAAGTAAGGGGGCAGGCCTGCGTAGCAAATAGGCATGCTAACATGCCATAGACATAGGGCCAGGGTGAGTGGTAGAAAGTTTTTTCATAGTAGGTGTATTAGTTGGTCATATCGGAATCGTGGGTAGGAGGCACGGACTCATAGGAAACCTGCTGAGAGAAGAAGGGCCTTTGTAGCTAGTGCGATAGGGAAGAGTTCTTGGGGTAGGTTGAAAGTGCTTGGGTTGAAAAATAAGATAGCGGTTAGTGTGTTTATGAGTATGATGTTGGCGTATTCAGCTAGGAAGAACAGGGCAAAGGGTCCTGCTGCGTATTCCACGTTAAATCCAGATACTAGTTCTGATTCGCCTTCTGTTAGGTCGAATGGGGCGCGATTTGTTTCGGCAAGCGTGGATACGTACCACATTATAGCTAGGGGTCAGCAGGAGAAGATAAGGAAAAGAGGCTCTTGGGTGGTTGCTAGGGTGCCAAGGGTGTAGTTTCCGCTGATAAGGATAATAGAAAGTAGGATGATTGCTAGTGTGACTTCATAAGAAATGGTTTGGGCTACTGCTCGTAAAGCTCCAATTAAGGCATATTTTGAGTTTGAAGCTCAGCCTGATCATAAGATTGAGTATACTGCTAGGCTTGATATAGCTAGTAGGAACAATAATCCTAGATTAAGGTCTACTAGGGAGAATGGTAGGGGTAGGGGGATCCAGATTGAGATTGCTAGGAGAAGGGCTAGTATTGGGGTTGCAATGAAGAGGATTGGGGAAGATGATGATGGTCGGATGGGTTCTTTGATGAATAGTTTTACTCCATCTGCTAGAGGTTGAAGCAGTCCAAATGGGCCAACAATGTTTGGGCCTTTTCGGCCTTGTATGTAGCTTAGAATTTTTCGTTCTACTAGTGTGAGAAAGGCTACTGCCACTAGAATGGGCAGAGCGTAGGAGAGAGCCATGATGAGGTTGATTAGGAGGGGGTAGTTAGTCATGGTAAGATAGGGGGAAAAGAGTAAAGCTAGGGAGAGGATTTGAACCTCTGAGTTAAAGGACTTAAGCCTTTTGCATTTACCGAGCTCTGCCACGCTAGCTGGTCCTTTTCTAGGACGTGGGTGGAGTGATAGCCTTTTGTAATTTAGTTGGTTTCATTACTTAAGGCGAAGGCTTGCTTGTGGTATTGGCCTCACTTTTCCTATCCTTTCGTACTGGGAAGAGTTCGTCATAGATAGAAACCGACCTGGATTACTCCGGTCTGAACTCAGATCACGTAGGACTGTTAATCGTTGAACAAACGAACCCTTAGTAGCGGCTGCACCACTAGGATGTCCTGATCCAACATCGAGGTCGTAAACCTCCTCGTCGATATGGACTCTTGGAGGAGATTGCGCTGTTATCCCTGGGGTAGCTTGGTTCATTGATCAATTATATTGGGTCTGGGTGCTATTAGCACGTTGAGGTGTTGCTCTCAGTCTAGAGGTTTGGTCTAATTTTTGGAGGTTCTGTTTTGCTCCAAGGTCGCCCCAACCGAAAAAATGCGAACCAGTGGCCCGTGGGATAAGTGAGCCCGGGGTGGGGGTGGATGTATTTTGGGGTGGTCGCTGTTTTTAAAGTTCCACAGGGTCTTCTCGTCTTATGTGTGCATCCCTGCTTTCGCACAGGGAGATCAATTTCACCGATTGCCTGTAAGAGACAGTTAAGACCTCGTTTAGCCATTCATACAAGTCCCGATTTACGGGACAATTGATTGCGCTACCTTTGCACGGTTAGGATACCGCGGCCGTTAAACATCAGGTCACCGGGCAGGCATCACCTTCAATACTTGTCTGTTGGTTTGCTGAAGGCTATGTTTTTGGTAAACAGTCGGGCCTTGACGTGTTTGCCTAGTTCCTTTTACAGGTTTTAATCTTTCTTAGTGGACGCTCCTCTGTCGGGTTAACAAGGTAGTTAATACTGTGCTTGTTGGATTGATCGTATATGGTGGCTTGTTAATAATGTACTGATGTAAGCTTGCGTCGAAGAGGGAGAACCCTGGTTACTCATTCTAGCATTAATTCTCCTATTGTCATAGGTTAGCCTGTTAGTGGGGAGGGAGTCATATAGTTCTTATATTTTTAGGATACAGAGCTTTAACGCACTCTTTGTTGATGGCTGCTTGAGGGCCCACAGTAATTTTGTCGTGTAGGTTATTTATCCGCTCGTAGAGATTGTATTCTTTTTTAAAGGAGCTGTACCTCCTTTAAATAGCCCTTAATTCGCTTCATTGGGGTTTTGATGTTCCTTGGAGAAGAATTAAGAGTGAACTTAGATTCGTTTCACAGGCAACCAGCTATCACCCAGCTCGATTGGCTTTTCACCTCTACTAACAAGTCATCCCACTCTTTTGCAACAGAGACGGGTTCGCTCAATACTAGCTGCTCGTAAGTAGCTCGCTTGGGTTTCGGGGTGGCAAACTTAAATTCATTTTGCTTGGTTTTTCTTGCTAGACCATGATGCAAAAGGTACAAGGGTTGATCTTTGCTGTTTTTAGCTTATTTTTTTCATTATTATTTCATCTTTCCCTTACGGTACGTGATCTCTATCGCTCCAATGGTGTCTTTTCTATCGCCTATACTGGGACTAGTAAATGCTTTAGTTAGGTTTTGGGTAGTAGCTTGGTTATTCTTGGTCATGTATGTTGGGCTAGAGTTTGGCATCAAGACGATCTGGTGTGAGCAGATATCTTTCAGGCGTAAGCTGAATGCTTTCATTAAAGCTACGTCTTGGTAGTCTAAGTGCACCTTCCGGTACACTTACCTTGTTACGACTTACCTCCTCTTTGGCTGTGTAGCTTATTAGTTATGGGGGGGGGGGGGCGCTTTTGAGGAGGGTGACGGGCGGTATGTACATGTTCCAGGGCCGGCTTAAAGAGGGCTCGATTGTCCCACTTTACTGCTAAATCCGCCTTCCAGGGACAGTTTCATATCCCTTTGCCGTTGTGTTCTAGCTTAGAAAATGTAGCCCATTGCTTCCATTCCATAGGCTATACCTTGACCTGTCTTATTAGCGGGATATGGCTATTGCGTCCACTGTTGGGCCTTCATGCTGGGTGGGCTGGCGACGGCGGTATATAGGCTGTTCGGGCAAGGAATGGTCAGGTATATCGTGGATCATCGATTACAGAACAGGCTCCTCTAGGTGGGTTTGGAACACCGCCAAGTCCTTAGAGTTTTAAGCGTTTGTGCTCGTAGTTCTCGGGCGGATGCTCCGGTAAGATCGAGCATCAAGATTTAGGGCCAGGCATAGTGGGGTATCTAATCCCAGTTTGGGCCCTGGCTTTCGTGGGTTTCAATAAATCGTTTGTCTAAGATCTTCTTTGGTGGAGGCCTTATGGGCATCTTTAGCTTGCGACAGCTCAGTTGCTTTTTAATCTTAGCTACTTTGGATAACATGTGACCACACTTTACGCCGTTATAACGTTGACTTGGGTCTCCTGTATGACCGCGGTGGCTGGCACAGGATTTACCGACCCTGGATTTGCTATGGCTAAGTCAAGTTTACACTCATTGCTTAATGTTAACTACTGCTGAGAACCCGTGGGGGCGTGGCAATTGCAAGGCGTTTTGGGCTACGGATGAATTGGTGTGCCTGATACCTGCTCCTGTCGACCTAAATTAGGGTACCCAGGGCGTCTACACTGGAACGCGGATACTCGCATGTATATACCTAGCAACAACCAACGGTAAGGTTAGGACTAAGTCTTTTGTCCTTGGGTGCGTGTGGCAGCCATCTTGACATCTTCAGTGTCATGCTTTGTATAAGCTACAAGGACAG